>OZ037937.1:37921644-37952089 GCA_964035585.1 Polytrichum formosum | reverse complement strand
AAAACTCCAACCGATGTGGGCATCGATCAAATGAGTGTAGGCCGCTACGTTAGTCACACACAGTGTTCCTTCACCCGGCATAGACACCTCTACAAGTTGTTCTATTTGATATGTCGATCTCATTGCATAGAGTTCTAGGCCAGCTCGATTTGATTTGTATCATAGCTTGTACATAGTTGTAGATTCCGGTAGGCAAGATACATTTTTTGTTGAAACAGAACCTCAAGTGGATCAACCCATGGAGTTCTCAATTTTAAAAAACAATTTTGTTTTTTTAATACTCAATACTTGATGGCCAAATGTATGAAGTTCTTATAAATGTCTTCTTGAATTGGTTTAATTTGCAGGCCCGGTCAATGACTTGAATGATCCTAGTACATTTTTCCTTTTTTTGGCTCCCGAAATTCTTCTTGCACCACCACCCGCTAGTATAGAAGTGCCGATTGTACCTTCTGTTGTTAATGGTGACACGTCAATTCGAAATGCCGGTCTTCCCCAGGGGGCCATCCTTCCATGTGTAGCATCGGATGATTCCTTCTTGGAGTATGGCCAGAATGCAATTTTCAATATCGGGAACTTTCTTTGCTTAGCAACAACTGCCAATTCTACAATGGATTTTTCCAGCAAACCCGTGGGAGATGGTGTGGTGGATAGTCCACGACACCGGGCTACTCGTTTGCGTAAATCTTGCTAAGTATTTTTGGCATGGGAGAGGGATGCTACACAAAATATTGCATTTAGTGTCACTTACTATTTGGAATTACACAATACAATAACTATTTATTGTATATGTCAATTTTTCCCAACAATGACTCAGATTATAAGTTTATTTAGGAAAACACAAGGTTATTTCACTTTACTGCAAGGTTGAACCAACAATTAGATTATGGTTTAGGGGTAAAGACTTTCAAAAATATCTCAATGTTAGTGCATGCAATGGTGCCAATCACTCAATCTCACATTATTTACTCAAGCAATAGTATAGCAAGGAGTTCATTTTATTTAAACCAAATGCGGTGCAAGCCAAGGACACTTTGGCATTGTCAATAGTCTCATGTTAATTAAACATTTTTTAATGTAACATTGTAACTTGAAATTGTTGTATTGTCATCCTTCCAGGATTCACTGTCTTCATTGATTAATATTCAATTTAATTCCACGGTTAGAATATAGTCTGGGTTCATTGAACATCCCCTGATTAAATAAGTTTTGCTCGTATTACATTCAAAAACTAATAAATCAAGGTTCTGACCGTTACTTAGTCGATTGCCTTCCTCTTCCTTGAGGTATCTCGTAACTTCCTCAGTCGATGGCCTTTCAACTTCATAACTGTTCTCAAAGGTCATTCCCCTTTCATCTTCTCTCCGGGTGAATCACTCACTTTAATTAATATATTCTCTTAGTACTACAGTGACAATCTCCTCTCATGATTCAATTCAATTTTCCAGAGACCATAGTCTTATGATACTTTCTTCCTCCACTTAGGGAAGCTCTGCCCTTCTCCCAAACAACCTTTTTATTTGTAACTAGTCTTGCCTCATCTCAAGGTAAAGTTTTCCTATTCAAAGACGTTAAGGTCATTCACTACAGACTCGAACTACCTTCTTACTCAATTATCTTCACAATCAATGGCCTGCAATTGATTAACTAGAATATCTCAGTTATTTAGGCTATAGTCCCTCATAGACTACCTTGACTCACTGAATCTAGTCTGCAGTACTTCCAAGTACGGTCATTTCACCAAGCTATAGACTCTCCCAATCTTACTTGAGTAACTCACATTCTTATTTACTCAACACAATAAACTTTCCAAGATTAACATCAACATCCCTGGTACAATCATGCAATCAAACTTATCACTCAATTCCATGGAGTAGCCATTTATCATTATAACCTTTCTCTGGCTATAGACAAGATTACAAATCATTTATTGACTTCACAAAATTAGAGGATTGATTGTTACTGAAATATACTTTGCAATTTTGGAATGAAATTACACAAAACATTCACTAAGGAATCACTCATTCAATATGCACTGCAACAATTATGGTTCTCAAAACTAGAATGAACATAGTGAAAACACAAGGATCAATCCCTAATCATTCAATCTTATAGAAAAATCAATTGCCCTCCCAAGAATTACAATTCACACAAGTTCAGAGACCACAGTCATAGAGAGTTCTTGTATATCACCAAAAAACTATATCCACTCATCTCTCTCTAAAACTCCCTCCTATACACTTTTACCAACATATCATGTGCTAATTAATCAAAATAGATATGTGGAAACCAATGCCACATCATGGCCTCCGTAACAACTCGTATGAGGTTAGAAACTTAGGGGTAGAGTATCCTAAAGCCATATCACAATTTCATGCCACTTATGCCACTCACAATCAAGTTCCCCAATCCCTCCGGCAATGTTCTCATGCTCAAACATCTAGGCAAATACAACGTTGTCAAAGAAGTCAAGTTCCCTAATCCCTGTAATATTTTTGTCAAGTTCGAAGACCCAGACAATTTAATGTTGTCAAAGATGTCAAATTCGAAGACCCCGACAATTTAATGTTTTCAAAGAAGTCAAGTTCCTCAATCCTTCTAGTAATGTTGTCAAGCATTAACACCTTGACAAATTCAATGTTGTTAAAGAAGTCAAGTTCACCAATCCTTTTGGTAATGTTGTCAAGTTCCTACATTCAAACAAATTCAACGTTCTCAAAGAAGTCAATTTCTCGAATACTTCCGGTAATGTGGTCAAACTCATACACCAAGACAAATCTAATGTTGTCAAACATGCCATGTTCCCCAATCCCTCTGGTAATGTTTTTAAGCTTGAACATCCAGACAAATACAATGTTGTCAAAGAAGTCAAGTTCCCCAATCCCTCCGATAATGTTGTCAAGCCTGAACACCAAGACAAATTCAATGTTGTCAAAGAAATTAAGTTTTCCAATCCCTTTGGTAATGTTCTTAATTTCCAACACCCAGACAATGTCAATGTTGTCAAAGCACTCAAGTTCCCAAATCCCTTCGGTAATGTTCTCAAGCCCGTACATTCATACAAACACAATGTTGTCAAAGAAGTCAACTTCCCCAATCCCTCCGGTAATGTTGTTAAGCTCCAACATTCAGAAAAATTCAATGTTGTCAAAGAAATCAAGTTCCATAATCCCTCCGGTAATGTTATCAAGCTCGAACACTCAGACAAATTCAATGTTGTCAAAGAAGTCAAATTCCCAGATCCCTCCAGCAATGTTGTCAAGCTCGAACACCCAGATAAATTCAATGTTGCCAAAGAAGTCAAGTTCCCCAATCTCCCCGGTAATATTGTCAACCTCCGACACCAAGACAAATCCAATGTTGTCAAAGAAACCAAGTTCCTCAATCCCTTCGGTAATGATGTCAAGCTTGAACATTGAGACAAGTGCAATGTTGTCAAAGAAGTCAAGTTCCCTAATCCCTCCGGTAATGTTGCCATGCTCGAACACCCTGACAAATCCAATGTTTTCAAAGAAGTTAAGTTGCCCATTTCTTCCGGTAATGTTGTCAAGCTCAAGCACCTAATCAAATATAATGTTCTCAAAGAAGTCATGGTCCCCAATTGCTCCGGTAATGTTCTCAATCCCCCACATATCAATAGTCGAAGGGAGCTTACATCAAGGTCTTTCATGCTTGTGGAATTAACCTTGAGCCATTGTGAAACTTCTTCATTTATATAAAACCCTTCTATTTTCTTGTAGTTCTGGGTTTCAAAGACACCACAAAATGGAAAAATTATGTTTCGTTAATTGGAGTGGTGATGAAATTCAACTATTGTGTCTAGATGACATGGGCAAACCATTTCATTGCATATTACACAAGTGTCAAATGTCAAATTTAAACAACTTGGAAACGCAAACCCTCACCAACATATTTGTACTTGCATTTCACAAAAACCAACCTTATTAAGCTCTTTTATTTGCACCATACCTTCTCATGTGTCGAATCAATTCCGAAAAGAACCTTGTTTATTTTCCAAATTCGACTGCCCAAATAATCCTCGTCTGTCTCGACAACCTTACGTCCCATGTCACATAGTTGGTCATGCATTTCTAGATTCCCCTTTTGATCTATCTTAACCAAGGATTTGTCCACCAATATATCAAGCACATGATGTGGAGAGGCACCATAGTCAGTACATAAACGCAATGTTTTTTCTCTCCCCATGCCCAAGGAAAGAAAACATGCTAGATCCAAAAACATGTTTTTCTCATCGTTTTCCAATCCATCAAAACTAATCCTCAAGGTACTCCAAAGCCCCTCATCCCCATCCAATTGCCTACCCCTTTTCATCCTTTGGAAAGCCCATTCCCAACTTCGAATCCTCTCCTTTCCTCGTAAGAATGCACCCATCACTTTCAAGCTCAAAGGCAAGCCGTTACATTTTTCTATAATTTTTTCACGTAGATCAAAGAGTTCTGGTGACAATTGAGTGCCATTCACCAAAACATAAGAATCAAAAAGTTTTGTCGCTGCATTCCCATCCAGCTTGTCCACATCTATCCTACCATTCACATCCACACGATTTTCAACTAAAGCCCGACCACGGGTCGTTATAATAATTTTGGTGCCATTGTTGATATAAAAAACATCTTCTGGTATTATTTCATGCACTTGAGTTGCATCTCTGGGATCATCCAATATTACAAGGACTTTCTTCGTAGCCAACAACTCCATCATTATCTTTTGTGCATCCACCAATGTCGCAAGGGACTCTTTCTCCCTTCCAATCGTTTGTAAAATTTCACATAAGATTTCAAGTGAATTTCTATTTTTCAAATTTTCAATAAAACATGCTGCATTGTATGTGGAACTCACATCATCAAATATGGCCTTAGCCAAGGTGGTCTTCCCTATTCCACCCATACCAATGAGACCCAAAATATTCACTCGCTTTAGGTGGTTTTTCACCTTCGCAAGATTGCTTTCAAAACCAACCACAATTTCATATCGTGTTTTCCGTGCATCCACCTATATGAAGAAGTTCACATATCATGTCAATTGCACCAAGAAGTGTACAATATGATACAAGATTCAAAAATGCACAGTAAATATGAATATTGTGAATCTTTTCTAAAAGGTAGTACTAAACATGTTTTAAACACCTCAACAATTTGCTCCAATTTTTTATAAAAGAATGGTGTACGTATTTTTTGAAGATGGTGGAAGCAACTCAAATTGAAAAAAAAATTGCAGGGTCAAGAAATTTTCTACAAATTAGGCTTTGAATACATTGCTTTGATTGCTTCAGTTTTCTTTTTGATGCAGCCCTCTAGTTCATCATGAACTCAAGGACAATTTTCAAAAATTAACTCATTTTCAAAAATTATATGTAAGGCCATGAGTTGTGCTTCTAGAACCCAATGTAGTCATTAGTTTATGGACATACTTTTGGTAATAAATTTTGAAAACAACATTTTCATATTGTAATTTGAATACTTGTATCAATTACAAACTTTTTTGTAAAACCAAAATCTACTTGGAAGATTGTTTGGTGCTACTTTATAGCCTTGAACCAAGATATTTGTGATTTTAACATACATGACCCATCTAGTGGTCCAGCTAACCATGCTTGCACCAGATCCTATGTTTTGGTTCAATTATTATGTCTTCAACTCCAAGCAAATTAAAGTAATTATAACAATTCAAAAATGACATCCTCAAAATACACAATAAGCATAATGTAATGGAATGTGTTCTTACCTTGTCGGGAGAAAAGATAATCATCTGGTTAGAGGCCTTCTTCAGTTGCGTGCTTGGGGAAGAAGTCCCACCTTTGTCAAACTGTGGCAAATCATTTGAATATATTCCAACCATGAACTTCTTCTTCAAGGTTGCCAACCTCTTACAAATGTTGGAAAATGTTGGCCTTTGTGAAGGATCCTCAATCCAACATTCTTCGATCAACGTGGTAAGCTCCTCACAATTGATAGGTAGCTCAGGCCTCCAACAATCCTTTATTTTTTGCAAGATAACCTCTTTATTACTTATGTTCAAAAACGGTTCCTTCAAAGAAAGGATCTCTGAACAAGTCATACCAAATGACCATACATCAGCTGGAAAAGGACATGCCATATTTGAAAGTGACTTATTTATGTTGTTATTCATCTCAGGTGCCATGTACTTAGGTGTACCGATAGTAAACTGTTGTAATTCCGGTTTGCTTTGAACCTCTGTTTTGGAAGTATCATAATCTGTCAATTTGACAAAATCATAGTCAATATTTCCCTTGACTCCTCCAAGTCTTGACACCGAGCTTAGAAGCACATTGCTTGGCTTTAGATCAAGATGGGCAACATGCATGTCATGAAGATAGCACATGCCCCTTGCGATTTCATGCATCATATCAATTGCAACAAAATATGGTAAAGACGTCTCCTGCTTCTTCAACAAATCACTCAAGCTCATGTCCATGAGCTCCATTACTAGGAACAAATTTCTTGAGACCATGTTCGATCCAACCAGATTGCCCTCATGGGTTTCATTGAATCTTCCACAACAAATGAATTTCACGAGGTTTGGATGGCCCAAGCATGCTAAGATGCCAGCCTCTTTACGAAAGTTGGGGAACACTCTTAACATTTTCGTGGCACTTTGAAGTCCCAACCAACTTGATTCATACACCTCCCCTGCTGCTCCAGATCCTCTTTGTTTTAAGAATACCGGCTTTACGACATCCTTTGGAATTTCCAAGGCATCCAATTCCGCACCTTTCACTTGTGGCAATTCAAATTGCATTCTCCTCAATAAATATTTTGCCAATTCATACTCCTCGGAATCATTGGGCATTGTTTGAAGTTGTTTCTCAAGCCTTTCCACCATGGCTTTTTCATCACATTCAATTTCGTCACAAGTGGCCACATTAAAATCAATACATGGGATTCTAAAATTTTGTGAATATGGATACATAGCCAAATACTTTTTGCACATTGCATCCCAAAAACATTGCAAATCATCCACAAGTTCTCGAAAGGCCTCTGTATTGTTCATTTGGAATGCCACTGCATCGCACCATTCTTGCTTCCCACAATCTTGGACCAATATTCTTACTTTTCGTGTAATGCGATGTAACTCCCCAAGCACAAGCCCAAATTTGTTAGTCGTCTCCTTAGTGTATGTAAGCATCTCATTCACATAAAGCACAACTCGGTCAAGCTTCTCGACAAGATTTATGCATTGTTTCTCATTCAATATTTGCTCCGCCTTGAGAACCTCTTGAAGGTTGATTACTTCCTCCCTTTGACATTTCAAAATATCTCCAAGCTCATTGCTTTGTTTTTGTCCATTGCCTACAAATGTCCCGAACTTTATGGACCAAATACTTATGAAACCCCAAATCATGCGAACGAATTGCAAAATCTTGGCCATGATGAAACACTTCTTATTCACCAAAATAGTCCACCAATACATAGTTGGTTGATTTGCATACCATAACCATGTAAGTGCATAACGATTGTCCTAATCTGCAATAACAAAATTTGAACAAGTTAGATTTAGCAAAATTACAAAATAATTAGCAACAATAATACTTAAAGTTCCCTCCAAAAGACAATGCAAAATTTGTCAACCTCCAAGCTCCAAATTTGGGGATGAAAAAAATGCAATCTCAATAAATTTCTTATTATAATCTCAAGAATGAATGTCATGGTAGTTGCACAACTTCAAGACTACAAGAAAGAACATTATTTAGTGTCAATTACCACATGGAGTTACAAAGTGCTATAATCTTCACAAACAAAACATAAATAGGTCACATACACATAATATGCAAGAATGTACATGGTACACATTGCCACTTCCAATGAATAGTAATAGCAAAGCAACAATCAAGTGCACCTTGCCAACCAATGCTATGACTCATGGTTTTGTGCCCTAAATGGGGCTAATCTAGTTTTTTCTTGGGCAATTGCCTGAAACAACTACAAAGTGGAACTAACTGAGTTTTTTGGACATTATATATACCAATAAAATAAATAAAACAACATTCGAGGACAATTCTCATGTGCTACAAATTACACTGCATACCATATTAGGTTTTCATGATTCATGTCATCAATACAATTAATGCAAAATATTCCAAATTCTTCTCACCGCCAACAAAAGCAAACTACACCCAACCTCTCGGCTCGCTCAAACAAAAAATAAAAAGATCTCAACACAATAATAAAACCCCAATCACTTATGCCTACTATGCCACCCTATTCACCAAACCCAACATCAATAAAGTAGACAAATTACTTAATAAACTAACTAAAGAAATCTACATTATACCCACCTAAACAACAAAGACTTTGACATCAACACAACCTCCCTCCTCCCCAACTACCTACATTGTATCAAACAACAATTCATACAAGCCCTCAATGACCAAGGGGAACTAGAAACCATCTACCAAAGACTCACCAAACACATCACTGCCAAATATGGAGGATCGCTATACCTACCCTCCACCAATAAAATAAACACACCAAACACTCATGAAAAATCTTTGTCAAAACACCATAAAACACCTCACTGACGTCATACTCATCAAAAAAAAGTAAACAAACAGACACCCATGTGCACCCCATAATCACCACCACTCTTGACTACATTTTCCCTTCTCCCCTACTTGGAAACATAATGAGCCCTCCTTTCGCAACAAAAGAACACACACCTTGAAGTGCATCATGGCAACCATGATCAATCTAAGGCCAACAACTCAATTCACAATAGTGTAAAGCCACACATGCATTTCATTTTTTCTCTTTCTAAATTCTTCTCATTCCTCAATACCTTAATGGATATATCTTTTGGCTCTAAGTAGCTTTGTAAAAGCATTCTAAAATCATTGAGAAATCCCCACTTTGTGAGGTGATCAATTGTGTCTCAAAGCACTTTAAATTATGGCTATGTACTTGTTACCAAGTATTGAAACTGGGCAATTTATTGCAATCTCCAAGGTGCATTTCTATCGCTAAAAGAGAAAACCACAAGCCTTCATGATAAAAATGACAACAAGTATGTCTACATGAATAGTCAAATGCTTGTATATGTTGAACAACAAGTCAACACAATAATCTTTCTTAAGCATGCAATTTGAATGCTTCAAGGACAAATATTTGATTAGAATGTTGTGATGTATCAATTGTTTGTTATGCAATATACCATACGAAAGATCTAGACTTCCAAGAGCCATGAGGAACCCATCAAAACCTTAACCCCTTCTAGAATAGGTATATAAGTTTTGAAAATGAAAATGAAAATTCTTACATGTATTTATTTCAATTTTATACAAGTACGATCATTCTTATATGAGGACCTCAACCATGCCCTCAAAAATAGGCTTGCATTGATTGCCCAAGTTACTTGAAATCTCCAACTTTGTAACCATCTACTCATCTACACATAATTTAAAAGGAACTACTAGAAGATTTGGGTACATATTATTGGCCTAGACTGAGATACATATCAAATATAACTTGTCATCAATGTCAAATATGACCAAATTTTCACCTTCTCTTTGTAGTAAGTTGTGTGAAATACAATTTTAATCTCAGAGAGCAAGTTAAAAGATGACTTCAATACTTATGGAGGAATTGTGCAAACTATTTCATAGGCCAATGAGCATA
The DNA here is from genome assembly GCA_964035585.1 of Polytrichum formosum. Classification (NCBI taxonomy): domain Eukaryota; kingdom Viridiplantae; phylum Streptophyta; class Polytrichopsida; order Polytrichales; family Polytrichaceae; genus Polytrichum; species Polytrichum formosum. The sequence goes on along the minus strand of OZ037937.1, from coordinate 37,942,439 downwards.
TGCACTGGTTTTTCCTTAATCTAGAGAACGGTAGTTAGTGAAGTACATAAGTATTAGGCAATACCATTTATGTCAAGACAAAAATGTCCACTGCAAGAAATTGCAAGCAACATTTGGTTGATACGATGATGCTTTTCAACTTGTGATACTCGAGCATGGTCATAAGTCAACATATGTACAAAATCCTCAACAATTCATTACGTTTCAAAAGGAGGGGAGATTATTCATACCTGAAACATGCTCCACAAATTCTCCCTACAACACTTCCAAAAACTTGATGAAAGCTGCAAGAACAAGGAATAGCATTCTAAAAACAATGAGAGCGGAAGATCAATATCCAGAGTGCCATTAAAATGAACAAGTCATCATAATCCAGCAAGCTCTATAGTGCAGACAATATTAAAGCCAACAATGGTCAAATCATCCGTACCAATGCAAAACGGTCTTTGTAGTAAGTGCTCCCAAAATGACAAGACTAATTAAGATATGTGTATAAGAGAGTCCCAAGTTTCACTAGCTAACCAACTAGACTAGTGAATACTGAAGCAGGCTCGCCCATACCTAAGGAAATTGTATGTCCCGTTTTTTTTAAGCACTACGTGAATATATGACAAGCTGCTGAAAGATCTCCTTCACTTGAGATAAGAACAGTTGGAATGGATAAACAAGACAATGAACAGGGATAACTGACCGCTAGTTACAGATGAACCAATTGAGTTTGAGAAATAACCGGTTGAAGTTCAAGACTTCAGGAGAATTCCCCATCATTCTAGAGGAATCTATGGAATATACCTCACAATTAATAAAGAGCCCCCGAAAGATCACAACATGTAACTCATAGGACTTGGAAACACTAGGATTTTGATTGGTTATGCCCAAAAATCTCCCTGGCTATTGAAACAAGAACATGCAAACGTGGGGACAGTATAATCTGGTGCAGCATCTGGCTCAGTCTCTTTGCTGGTGTCCGCCATTTCAATTGTAGAGCAAATTCTCTATGTGCAGTGAAACTTTACCCTGTGGTTGACACCCTAGGTTCAATTTTCCTTCTCACCACAGTGAAAAAAAGATTGCCCAATGTAATAGCAAACCCACAGGGTATGATCAAGGATGAACGCTATCCTTCTTTCTCCAAGGTAAGTATTCAGTCATTCATGTAATCCCCAAAGGAGGAAGTTGTGAAACCACGGGGCATACTTGTCCTCTAGTGTGCACATCCGCATACAATTCCAGACGGAGGCTGGTCTTTGCAATTCTGGTGCAATATGTGATAATGAAAGTCCTGATCACCTCACAAAGCATAAAGATCGCTACAATAGCTCTGAGATGAGTATTCCACTTCTAACCTGCGCCCTTGAGAGATTACACTAATATACTAAGTTCTGACAACTGCGAGAATCTGGTGCAAGTCATCGTGCCTTCTTCCAATGACACCCAAGACTTCAAGCGAATCACAGTCGATGCTAGAGCATTAACCCACTCTCCTCTGTCACATCCTGCCATATTATTTCTCTTGCTTTGCGCTCATTAGCCATTTTGCTACGTGCAATTCCACTTCATAACAGGGTATCATCTCTATCCTTGTGTGTTTACAATTGCTGCAACCCAAAACTTTATACCCTCTGCTTATCACACCAAGTTACAGATTTCAATGCCCTCGTGTGTATGATGAACATGTCAGGACTTCCTGCAGAGAGGACGACATCATACCAGGTTCCACCTCCTGACGTAAAATCCCATGCCGTACCCACGGACATGCAACCCTACAAAACCCCAGTCGTGGTTGTAAGACTGGACACGACCAACATCAGAGAGCATATATTCACGGTCAGACGCAAGGTCGTATTCATCAATAACCAGAAAGGGGCTGAGAATATTACTCAGCACACATTGCATCCTAAACACCAGAATTTTGAGGACATATCCAACCAAAACCTGTGAGTGAGGTGCACAGGAGAATCACCAACCCATGGGTAGTACTCGAGGACTTGTTTAAACAAACCCAATTAAACTTAGGATACCAAAAACACTCGGTTCCCAAACCGGAATAAATCTTCTTGACACCCTCGAAGAACAAGAATAACCAGATGAGTAAGCTGCGTCCGATTGGCTACACAAGATGTTACTTTTTGTAGACATTTACTCTTGTTAAAAACGCCACGTTGCTTGCAGATAACTGAAAAGAGCAGACTCAATAGAGCCCCTCACCGAAGCTGTGCTAAACATGAAAGCCAACCTAATGAACTTTCTATCCGGTTCGCTGACAACTCCCAACTTCTTGATAAAGCATCTATGCACATCATGCCTCTGCGCATAATCTCAAAATCAGACCACGGATTTACTCTGTCTCACATAAATCTCCATCCCTTGCCGTAAAAGCCTCGACCCCGTCGCGACTTGAAAGTTACACTAGAATGAACTGCACAACTATCAGCCATCTCCTAGCACATCAAAACAAGACAGTCCTAGCGAAGAAAACAAGCAGTCATGTTCGCAAAGAGCCCGACTTCCCCGAGCTTGCGCGGACAAAGTAGTCTAGATTCTGCACTCCACACAGCACATAACCCCGCGCTAGCAGGAGCTAACCTCGGCCTCCTCCGTTGAAATACTCCAAGCTCCAGCTAGGTCGCATAATACCACTGGATCGGCCAATGGCGCCCTTACATTTCACAAAAAAATCTTTCTCCGCCACACGAAAACGCAATGTAGTACCACACTGTCCACTCATTTGCCACCTAAGATCAATACTCGCACCAGCCTCTACAAACCCTACCATAACTTAAATCTATGCCATGCCATTACAGGACGGCGAGTAGCCCCAGCGGCGCCGTGGGAAGAGCAGACTACAACAAAGGGGAAAAGCGATCGAGAGTGACGCATTCAGTGAGCTCAAAATGACACCAAAAGTGGCACCAAAACGGCCACCAGAGAACGGGAGCCGTGAGGGAAGCAAAATCCCTGGCGGAGAGAGATAAAGAGAGTGCCGATCGAGAATGAGGGATTCTGTTGGCCAACTTTTTAAATGGCGCCTAAACTACACCAAATGCGGCCCAAACTGGAGCAAAATGGCACCGAAGAGGGCGAGAAGGAGCTTAGGAGAAGCGCACCTGCTGCAGCATCGAAGCTCCGTGTCCAAAAGCAGCAAAAGGGAGGCGAAGCGCTCCTGAAAACGGCGAGAACTGAAGAGGATGCGAGCACAAAGAATGGCCAGCGGGAGGAGGGGGGAAAGCGAGACGAGGCGAGAGTGGAGTGGGATCGAAGGTTCCAAGCTCTTTTTCTCTTCCCGGTCTGCCCGAGCCTGATACTGGGGAGGGCGAGCGGGCAGCAGGGAATGTACGTACGAGCTGGGTGGGGAAACATTTACGGGCAGGGAATGAAGGGGCAGCTTAGTGAGGTCTAGGGGCGGGCGTGCCATTCGCTGTCTCCCCTGCGTAGCTTTCGTGGGCTTGTCTTGCCAATTTTGAAATATAGCCTTCCCCAGCTTGGCTTTGTCCTTTAGGGGGGTGGTGGGGCCCATTCTAGGTCAACAAAAGACCTTCCCATGAAACCAGTGTTCAAGTTTGAAGTGTGCACATGCATTTCAATGTGAAGGGCTTCAAAATAATCACACTTCACTCAAACTTTAAAACTTTTTTGCAACACTGCACACAAAAAACTTGATATTGGCCGTTTTGCATTGAATATGAAAATAATATGGTGTCTCACTAAATTGAAGAAATACATGCAATAAAATGATGCATTAAAATTATTTAGATTCCCTACATAATATACCTAATCATCATCCAACTCCAAAGGCAAAGCCCTCCGGTTTTTGGTCAATTTCCAAGCGTCAAAAATTTTAGCCCAATCCATATTTTCCATCGGAAGACCGCATAATGACACTCGCATCAATACATCTAATGTTTCAAGTTTCAATCGACTTCTGCGATCACTCTACACCCAATTCTGTTTGGAAAATCCACGTTCACATATAGCTGTGCTTGCAGGAATTACGAGTATCCATTGCCACAATTTCATCATTGTAGGCCACTTTTGCATGAACTCCCGATCGGTGCCACAAATAGCCATGCTTCATGCATTCCTTTCCGTTCGCATACCTTCATCAAAGTTTCCACAAATTCCAATATTTCTCCTTTGCATCGATTTGCAATGTCATTGTTCCAATCAAACCTCACAAGTAATTTGTCATGTCATTGCTCAGTGAGTTGACTCCTCTCAATCTCATCCAAAGGATAATGTTTAGGACTAAATAATCTTGTGGCACTGAAAATAGGTAAATCGGGAAAACAAGCATTTAAATTGTCAATCACTTTTTGAACATACTATGCACCAAAGATTTTACATGCCTCAATCGTACTAGCACGTTGACATCCAGGCATGCTCTCTCCATGAAGTAAATGGGTTTTTCCTACGCCAAAAGAATCGATATATGTTATCATGCATGTTGGTACAACCTCGCGAAGAAACTTCCCTAAATACTTGGAAGTCCGTCCAAAATGCAATCCCAAATATTGACGCCTTAACATTGTAATTGTTACATCTAATGTGGAGGTAATTGCAGTGATATCCACATGATCAAATTGATTTTTTTGTTGAGTTTGTTCAACTCAACAAGAACATCTGTTAGAAAATAAACAAAAAATTGAAATTGAAATGATGTCATTTTGTGATACCAAATAGGCTCATCAATTTTCCATGCCTCGAGGATAGCTGGCATACAATAAATCAAACGGTTCATAACTCTCCCTCGAGATAAGTACCAAATGTTATGTATTTGTAAAATAACTTGAGTTTCATCACAAAATACTTCCAATAATATTTGAATCACCCTCCTTCGAATTGATGATTGATCCAACCATTCATATACTCGATTAGCTGCTTGATCTATAAAATTCAAATCCAAAAAATATTTATTAGTATCTTGCGCTGCTAAAGCTTCTCGATGAGCAATCCAAATGCATCTTATTCAAAAGCCCAGGTATGGTTGTAAACATACATTCTCTAGTACCTCGAATAAGTGGCATAAATTCAACATATTTAACCAAAACAAGTCATTCTCTTGCTTTATTCAAATATACAATATATGTAATCAAATGAGGTTTCATTGTCTGATCAGTGGCTTCATCCACTAGTATTGAAAATACATAACTAGTTTGAACATCAATAAATAAGCTTTTTGGCATGTGAAAAGAAATTGCATGCCTGCTGTTACATTCGTGTAAGTAGAGTACTCTGAATTAATAGGCATGTCTGGGGTTTCAACAACCTCTGCATCTTATATTGTTCAACAAAATGCAATAAAAGTTGATCATTCCATATGACGAAATATGAAAGCTTCATAACAGTCAAGATTTTTTCTTGTTCTTTCTCTACCATAGTCTGAATGTGTTGTTCAATTGGTACAATATTACCTCGAGGAAAATGTCTAGCTTCCCAACGAATCAGTGCAAGTTTATGGTCCTCACTTTTTTCATGAATTTTGATAGCGGATTTTTGTAAAATTATACATCCATCTTTACACCTCTGTTTCTCAAGCTTGAATTCTTCACATTTCATAACTTCATGTGGAGGTCCCCCTGCAGGCCTGACATTATATAACCACCTACGACCAATTTTCCAAGCTTGTCGAAAAAGTCTCTTGAACATCCTCGGATGATTGACCAACAACTCAACTTCTTGCTCTTCATCACAAATCTCAACATTAGGTTCTTCTTCATTAAGAGACAAAGTTCTAGATCATTTATGTCAAAATCTTTTGGAGCATTGAAATTTTGATGTGAGGTACTACGCTCAACATCCATAGGAGTTTTTTCTGCATTTGATCCAGAACTTAGAGAGAAATATGTATTAAGATCAAGTTGTCGAGCATCTCGAGATGGACATCCAAAGCTTGCTCGGATTTGAGACCCCATCTAGAATGTTGCAAGAATAAACCATAAGAATGAAAGTATGCTAGAAATGTAGAAGACAACTTCATCTAAATGCTTACACATAGTTGGTTAACAATTTATAAAATATAACAAATGTATTCTCCCCCAAACACTGTATTTTAACTGATGTTCTCCATTCAATTTTTCATAATAGATAGGTAGACTTTAAGTATATAAAAACTGGGTTTAATGGATATATTGCTAAAACATTAAATAGTTGACATAACAATGTATTTTGATATACAACATCTATCAGTGCTCTAAATTATTAAACAAATAGTTGTAAAGTAAAATATGATATTATGTTGTAACAAATCGTTTATTTAACATCACGATGGTAATGATCATTGAAGTTATCTTAGAATTAAAGAGACCAACATAGTTACATAAGATAAGTTTGAAACTACCTACTATTGTAACGAAAGAATTTTCTAGTTGATTGTTGACGTATTGTTAATGAGATATCAGTTTGCATGCACACCAATCGTGATGTACATGCAAATGTATATACATCTAAAGTTTTACAGTACACCACTATAAAGAAACATGGAAGACTGACATTTACATCTCTGTAGTACACAACAATATTGTATCTGCTACCACAAATAAGAAACCATAATGATGTGACAACATGAGAGAGTAATATTAAGGATCAGACAAATGGTTAAGGATTCTCAGTCTTCATATAAGATAATGAACTAACTTGCATGAATTTGCAAACATTTACTCAAGAATATAGTAGAGACTTGACATACGTTATTCAATGGAGTTGCCTTGCAAGCGGGGTAAAGTGAAGGTACTGCAGCTGTTACACCATTATTGTGTCAAGAACTTCAAAAGGGAAACACTGCAACCATGTAGAGAATCAATGCCCCGAAATCTTTGCAGACGCTCATTCTTTGGTTTAATGACTTCCACACACACTCTAGGTATTTTAGGATAATAATTTTGGCCGCATATGTAGCATCCTTGGTGGAAGCATCAAGTGACGTGGACATGCAATGATCAAATATTTTATCAGCTCTTTTTCTACTGCCTACTAAAAGTGTCGTAATTTAGTTTGATGATGAAGCTTTAATACCTAGTATTGATATTTCTAGCTCAAGTGCAAAGCACAAGCACCCATCACAGAGCTTTCACCACTTTGTGCATGACATCAGAAGATTCAATGAATTCAAGGGAAAAACTTACAATTCCATAATACCTAATCCTCCCAATTCGTATGGTATGCTCCCGTTGAGGTTATTGCCGTGAAGATCTGTCACATGTACACGAGAACATGAGTCTTGTGTTGTGTATCTTCAAATGTTGACACCAAAATGTTTAAAAACCGTCAAACGTTCATGACAGAGAAGGATGTAGAAGGTCCACAAACTTCATTTCTAGAAGTTTTAAGTTTGATTATAGTACTTCTAAAGTCTTATGTCTCAATAGAATACACAAATGTAGAAGTTAAAAACATTTCAATCAGGGTACTCACAATGCCTCAAGGTTAATGAGGAGATCTGCCCTCTGCCTGCAGCTCTAGTCATCCTCTCTAACTTAACATGAACACATACCTACTCATTCAATTACTTGCAGAACAACATTTCCTTATGGTTTGGAACAAGCGTGTCTACTATCAAAGAGTTCCTTACTGAATCCCAGTAAGCGTCTAGACAATAGGCAACTGCAAGCTGGTGCACAGTAGTTTCTGACCACCATTTTATCAATACTGCAAATTTAAAAGAGCAGATTTACCTACTCTGTTGCACCCGAACACCAAGTGCCCTGAGTTAGTTGCACCAATAATGTGATATTCAAGCCTCCAAGTCCGCAACGCCCGCACCGCACTACAGCGCCTGGCCGAATGGAGAGTGGCAAATCTGCACCGTGCGCCCAGCTGAATCGAGAGCACCGAATGGAGAGTGTCGAATCTACAGCGTCCAACCGAATCGAAAGCATTGAACGGAGAGTGCCAAATCGAGAGCACTGAATTGAGATTCGAGAGCACTAAATCGGGAGTGCCGAGCCGAAATGCCTACTCGCAGATCTCTTCTCCACGCACACAGGCAAACAGGCTGATAGACAGAGGCTGCAATTCTAAATCAGAATTGACAGTGCCGAGTCGAGTGCCGACTCGCATAGTGCCAAACCGAAGTTGGCAGTCAGTGCCGAGTCAAAGTTGCAGAGTCGAAATTGCAGGAGTCCAGCTAAGTTTCTGCAGCCACTGTATTTTGTGACAGGCAGTTTTTGGAGAGGCCTTCACTGTGACTGGTGGAAACTTTGCAAAGCATATTTTTGTGAAATGCCCCAAAAAGAAAAAAAAATTGACAGCCAAAATGGCATTTGACAGGCGTTGAAGACTTCAATATTGAACACTGCATGAAACCCTATTCAAGAACTCAACGACCTGCACAAAGCTACAATTTTGCTTAAGTGAAGTGACAATCCCTCCTCCTAAATCAAGAGGCTCACACCCACCCACCGTATTTGTATACTTGTTCGATGCCTTTTGCAATGTTGAATCGAATGTTTCAAGGGTGTACGTAATAATGTGCGTGGGACTCAGATTCTTAATCCGAGTCCTAATAATATTTAGTATTGAACCACATCACACACAAGCCAAGGGTTGTGACCTCTTAATTGTGAGGGTCCTAGACTCTCATCCAAAGGCCGTACCATGAGAAATGGAAAAGTCATTTTTGTAGAATCTAGCATGGTTTGCATGAATTTACGTCATGCCTACCTCTTGGAGGTGGGCTCGATGCAAATTATGGCTAATCATATAATATTATTTATAGTATGTCATGTAAGAATCCATGTAGATTTTTCATCCACGATAATTTCTTTGGGCCCTTGGGCTTTCACCTTCTAGTGTGAAGTGAACTTGGACGATCTTGGCCTTTTCAACCAATGAAAGATCTTAGAATGCAATGGTCACATGCCTTCATTCTTGTGTGTGGACCGACCCTAAGACATAAGCCGTAGGCCTTGAACACGCACTTTTAGCTGTGTGCCAACTTCTCATAGGATATGAAACATACGACTAGTGCGAGATGATTAAGGTAAATGGGTCTTAAATGGTTACTCTTCCCAACTAGCCCACTTATGGAACAAGCATTTAATGGACCCCTACTCAACCACTCGCCAAATGCTAAGATTCTAGTTAGGCTACAAACCCTCCTCCTCTTCCTAAATCGAGAGGCTCGCACTCACCGTGCTTGTATACTTGCTCGATGCCTTTTGTGGTGTTGAATTGAATGCTTTGAGGTTGTACCTAATAATGTGTGTGGGCCCTTATGTGGTCACTCCGATTCTTAATCGGACACCTAATGATATTTTATATCGAGTGGTATAAGTATAAGCCGGCTTTTAACATACACTTTAGGTATGTGCCCCACTTCTCATGTGATATAAGGGCCAGTTTGCACGGGCCCCAAGTCCCACTCATGTTAGCAAGTCCCAACATCGAGGTAAAGTCCCAACTTGTGAGTCTCAAGTAATCACTAAAATATGGTTAAATATTACTAAAGTTGGATCTTGATTATTTTATGCAAAGATATTTGTGGGACTTGGGTTGAGAGTTGGGTATAGCTTTTTGCTCGACCCAACTCGTTACACAAGTCCCAAGCGAGGGAAGCTATCTTATGAGCGATGAGCAATGAATGGTGAGCAGTAACACATGAGCAATGAGCGGTAACACATGAGTAATGAATCCAAATTTAGTAAAGGTGCATGGGTTTAGGGTCCATAAACTAAATTTGGTACTATATTAATTGCATATTTTCAATTGTAAATTGGAAATATTTTAAATGAAGCAAGAATGAAGGAGGCGTATTACCATGGATCATTTGGAATACTTTCGGTCCATTGATGATTTTTATTAAAACAATTCAAACTAATACATGTCATTTATTGACATTTTTATACATGCGGCTTAATAGAACATTTACAATACTACTCAGACTCTACAATACCAGCAAGTTGAAGTAGTCGCATGACCTCGTTGTAGGTATATATAGGTGCATGAATGAACTTGTCACTCTCGTAATCCACCTTGCACAAGAATCTAAACACATAATAAAGATGTTTGCAATACACCCATTTGCCTTTCTTTTCCAATGCATGAGAGGACATTTTCGTGAAATCCGGGCATGTGCAATGCGGGATGTTGCCAATTATGACACGGTATATGATATCCTCCTTGGAAACAATGTTCATTATCACTCCAAAGCCCAGATATGGAATGGCAGTGACCCCAACCACATAGTAACCGTCCATGAGTCTGGCGCTTTGCCATTTGTTTTTGTGATCCGCCGCCAGTCATATTGGATTGGGACGCATTGTCTTCCCAAACCTGAATGTAGGGTGGGCGTCCGGGTTCGGTGGTGTACGAAAATGCGAGCGAGGGATGGGGAGGGTTGTGATTGTTGAAAGCCTACGACGAGGGGACTATGCCTCCCTCTGCTATAGTTGAAATCCGGTGTCTTCAAGCGCCAAAACCTCCTCTCTAGATAAATTGTGTACCTATCTTACCGGCCACGTGTTGGGTAATATAGGCCAATCCAACACATACTTCTTCTTACTGCCACTCACACAACGCTTGATGTCGTCAGGAAAAAATCAAAATTCATACTCCACATTGTTGGGAGAGCAAAATTCCTTCCTGAGCCCTTCATATGTTGGAGCATGTGTGCCATGTTTGCCAGTCCCTACTTTGGCATTGCACATAGTCCCTGTAATGGCATGTAGTGTCCAACATCGTGTGGCCGAGTTGGGTGGAAATTTTGCAATGTGCCACTTGGAAGCAAGACAATTAGTCTCTAACACCATGCTCTACAAAACTCAACGATTCCTCTATGCGTTGACGAGTTGCCCGGATGTTGGGGCGAAGAATAGAATAATTCACTTTGTCGGGTCGATGAGAGTCACAATCAGCACTTGGCGGCATGTTGAGTTTGCATTTAGTGGAACCGAAGAACTCAGACCCTTCCAATGCACAATCTCTAGTGTTGACGTTTTCTGGCCCTGGGTAAGACTTCATGGCATCAGCCAACATTTTTGGATCTCCACACCTGGCAACCGCTTTGAGTTTCAAGGATGCCAAATCAAGACTTTTACCATCAGACCTCCCTTTCAACCATGTCCGGTAATTTGCGATTTGCATGAAGGCACGGATCATGTCGTCCATTGTAGCTTCATATAAACAAGTCATCTTGTTGCCGGACTGTTGGAGCCATTTGTTGTGTACAGTCTCTGCAAGGTTGCATGTTGGCATTTCCGCATGTTCTTCTATTGTCATATCCTATGAACAACACACAAACATGAAGATAAGAAAAATATGATATATATATAACAATGGAATTTTTTTGAATAACATTGAATAATAAAGTTTGGCATGTACTTACAAATAGCATATGACCACCCCATTGTCTATAACGGAAGTACCAAAAAAACAACGCAAACATCTTCTCTTAATGGAGAAACCACCAACAATTTTGCCCACATGCTTAACCTTGGCAACAATTGATTTGTTTACAGGGAACGCGTCATACTCAGGTATAACCTTTTTTTTCTTCTTTTGGTTTGTATCCTTTTAATCCTTCACTTCTTGTTGGATTTGAGAAGGGCTTGCATGTCCTTTGGGGCGATATCAAACTTGTGCTCCGGCCCAAAATTGCATCGGTGTTTGCTAGTCACACAACCCCACATTGAAATGTGGACCCCAAACCTTGACTGATATGGAAGGACATCGATTGGAGTTTGAAGGACACACGAAGCATATTGAAGAACAATGTTAAATGCATGGATCACAAAATGGAAGACCTCATGGTGCACTATACCGGATAACTATCATGAACCACATACAGTGGAGGAGGAGAGAGGAGTAAATCAAACCTTACTTCAAGAGCCGGACTGTGTGCCCGGGGTGATCTCAACGAGTTAGGCAAGTTTTGCCTAATGACCTCAGCATTGAATTTGCATGGGTAGAGAGGGTGATGTTGCTCGCCTGAGATGAAATCGTCTAATCTATCCCATAGAATCATAGCCAATCTTGAACCCTTGTGTCTACCTTTTCCATTGGTGACATGATCTGTCCACACTAAATCCTCCATCCTAAACTCACCAGGAGGAGGACTTTGAATTGTCTCTCGCATAGCCATAATAATATCAACTTGATGTGCCTGGAATGCTGGCGGGTCAGTATTCTCCGAATCATCTTGTGGTAGTGGCAATCCTCCAATACCAACAGGTTGCATTGTTGAAGCCATTGCTACTTCACAATGCATAGTATCCAAACCCTAAACCCTATACCTCCATGAACCCTAAACCAACAGACATGTCCAAGCTGCTTTAAACCAACTGCGGCTATGTGTATTATGTATGTTGAGGGACACGGTGTTGCAACATTCAATACAATGTCCTTCGCTCAACAAAAGTGTGTGCAAAGACATGAAGAGGCACATATCGGATATGCTGGAAAACAACTCAAAAATGACAAACAACATCGCCCCTCAAACCCTAAAATTTCAGATTTGAGATCCGCGTTTTGTGGCAGGACATAAAGTGAATGACATAAAACTTGATTGACATGAGTGGTGTGTGCAGGGCTTTTGGTGGCGTCAGTGAACGGGGAGTTTATGGGTTGACTTGGATTTTTACCCCTCTTTCCACATGTCATTCGGTGGTTGTCTATGCTCATCTGGTTGATGCCTAACCTTAGTAACTCGATTCAGTGAAAAACCTAACATTTTTTTGGCCTCCCGGTCATTTTCCCCAAGTTTTTCTACGCAATCGGTTACAAAATTGACAAATAAAACAAGAACTCGGTTCACATATTAAATTTAAGGCATTCTGCATACTAATTCAACTTTGATTTCTATGTATGATGAAAGATCATTTCAAATCATATTTTGAAAGAAATCAGTAGTATTCAAGTATGAAAACATAAAACACCCTCAATAATACATGAAAACAACAACCAAAAACATCAAATAGGCATTCAAAAATATGAAATCAGCACCCTTAAACATCAAATAAACACTGCAAAACATTAAAACAACACTTAACAAAGGGATGGGGATGATAGCTTTGGTGCAATCCCGCCGTGGCACCTCGTACATAAACCCTAAACGACATAAAGAGGCAGATGGAGGATTCAAGGTAAGGTGTGGAAGAACCGGTTATAACCAGAGATGCCCTCGGGCGACCCAGCTAAGAACCAGTGGGAGATGGTGTGGGGCAGCTAATATCCGCCCACTCTTGAATGGGAATGGATGAGAAACCGTCATCAACTTTATAGAATCGGTTGATTTCCTATACACTTAAATTTTCCTTCGGTTATACGGCCTAAAATACTGAAATTAAATCGGCAATTTATCAATTTCACTCGGCTGATTTTACATTAAACTTCGGATCTCCCCGTTCATTGGGTGGTGTTATGCGTCGTTCGTGCGACGGACGACGAACATAACAGTAGCCCTGAACTCCGTCGACAAGCGGGCATGGCATTTTTTGGCAGGCTCTGCCCCCTACAAGTTCGTAGGGGGTACTTTAACGTCTGCCTTATGTTTCCCACACTTCATGCCATTGTTACGTCACCACACAAAATAGATCACTACATTGTTTATGGTATTTAATATCACGTACACTATTTGTGGAGGGTCTAAACTAGATGTCTAAAGGGTGCCTAGAGGTCTCAAAGTGTCATGCCCACTAATTGCCAATATGATTATATTCACCAAGCATGTAAGTCACTGAAATTCTTTTGCTCAAGCATGGAAAGAGGTCATTGAATAGGTTGGATGCTTGAGAAATGGAAGGTTGTTGTGTGAGCACATAAAGAACATCCTCTTTCAAGGGGACTCCTTTGCACTAGACTTTCAACTATGGCAAGTTTGCACTTGAGCCATGCGATCGGCGGGAAACTTAGTAGTGTGAGCGTAGAGCGGAGAGCGGAGAACGAATTTTGGAGAGCGAAGAATTTGAATTATGATGGACAAATTTGATAAAAGAAGTGCCTATGACCGTGGAATTTGAAGATATTTTGAGTTCAATTTGTTGAAAAGGTACCCCAATCCCGTGGAAATTATAACTTAATCTAATTCCACCAGCAAGTAGAACGTGAAGGCATGGAAGAATGTATTTCTTATGAAAGGTTTTGTAGTGTGGTTTCTAAATGGTTAAGGATTAAATTAGGGTTGATGTCAGCAAACAGAATCAACCATCAACGTAAGATAAAGAACATGTTGAATGGGGATTTGCAAAAGGTAGATGGAAATAAAACAAATGAACTCACAAAAATTCAAAAAAAAAACATAGCATACGAGTTTGAGTCTCTAAACCCACGAGGCCTAATCAACAGCTTGGACTATCATGTCTGTCACTATCCTCGCCCTGCTCGGCCTCTATGTCCAATACTAGGTTGTTGAAAGGGCGGGTGCGAGTAGGAGGTGGGGACGGTACCTCCGCGAAATGATGGGCAAGCTCAGCAACATACGAAGGGAGCTCAAACGTCGTTGAAAGGGTTGCAAACATGTCCGCAGTGAGGACACGGATCGGGTTCTCCTTTGGAACTTTGAACATACAGAACGAGAAATAAAAACATGAGCACATGCAAAAAACTGCGATCCGAAAAGATAGAAATGCCAACAAACAAGTTAGAAGCCAACATCAAACTTACGCACACAACAAATCAAAATTCTGCTTCACCATCTTTCGGGGAGGAGGAGAAAAAACGGACCCCCGTTGTGGGGCAACTTGCCGGGAAATGTGATTATGCTCAGGCTCATGCATGGGGAGGAGGAAAGACTTGAAGATGTTGATGTCCGACTCGAACGCCACAATATGGCGTTGAATGGAGTGGCAAGCAATGACGGAACCCCCTAGAACATCAAAAAACAAAAAAAAATGAGAATAAAGAAATGAATGTGAAATGCATTAAGTACAAGAACAAATGAAATATAAAAAATAAAGAGATGAAGAACAAACCAACACCACATTGCCAATCTATGATAATGTTGTCCTTGTCTGTGAGGGCGGAGAAAAGGATGGAGAAGAACTCGTGGCGTTTTTCACGATCACCTCTCCAAGGCACCCCGTCTTTTTTCATCGCTTGGTTCTTTTCATCAGTGAAGTTGTTGAGCCAACCATCTCTTTTGAGATTGTAACCCATGTCCTTGAAGTCTGAGGTACGAACGTTCAGAACGGATTCATTACACACGAGGACCTTGATGAAAAATTTGCTGGTCTACATGAAATGTGCACGGAAGAGTTAGAAATACATGAATGCAAGAATAAAAATGGATGAGGGCTAAAAGGATTTACCAACTCAGAAGAATTAATGGGCGACTGGAGATTGAGGTCATTCATGCCAAACCAGTTTTCGGCAACGTAGAAGTCCTCAATGTGTGCCCAGTTGTAAATTGACATTGAGACATCAAGATTAACGACGTGCGCGAAGACAATGACACCGTCGTCATGGAGGTTGGCATTTGTGAAGGCAAATAAAACCTCAAAGTATGTGGAGGATCGTTTGTTCCACGCAAGAACATCCGAGGATGAAATCGAGATCCTTGGCACCCGAAGTATCGCAACCCTTGCTAGCTCCCCTTAAGTCACTTGGTTGTTTTCTCACTTCTAGCAAGGATTACGAGCGCTAACCCTTCGCATTCCGCCATGCGAATGGTTAGCTCCCCAATACTGCGGACATTCTTAGTCTACAGGAGGGGAACCAACCCTCCTATTCTTTCATTCGGGACTCACCCCTTAATCGGTAACCAATTCTTAGATGTAAATTTCCATCCATGGAAGTCCAATCTTATGTTGATCATCGCATTGCCGGAGCAACACTACAACAACCCGAGCCATACTAAGCAACTATGCCCTCACATTGGGCCAATGCCCATGGAGGCCGTGCTGTTCGGCCTCAGGTGGGTTCGGCCATACTACCTCATCCATATAAGCCTCTAGGACTCTAGGCATGGCCCCTACCCAACCGTCAAGTAACATTTTGTCTCTCTCCCAAGACTTGGGGCCAAATAAACAGTTTCCCTTAGCCGCTGGGACTGGAAACCCCCAACAGCTTTAGAACCCCATAACTTCTTCATATGGTCTTTGATGATAACAATTGACCACTCCATTGTCATCTACGTTTTACGTAGATGCCAATGGATTACTCACTTGCTGCATTTGGGTAAGTATGGAGGAAATTATGCTTGCTCAAAGCTTCACAGTCCCGGGAGCGCCTTCCATGTCACTGCTGAACTAGGGCGATGTCTTGGGACAACGTCCCACTCAAATTGCCATATCTACTAGCTCAGACCTCAAATTGAGGTGTTCTTGAGCATTCTAGAATTGGCACGCCATAAGCTACGCATAACTTATGGCCTTATCCTCATGCATCCTAGTCTCCGTGGGTGGGAGGCGTTTCTAACGCCCAAGGCCCTCACCCACACTAGGATCACTTGGGCCCTCTCACCAACGGCGCCACAAGTACCGAGTGTCACTCCGGGGTCCCCCTTATGCCCATGGTGTTTCAGGCTCTCCTCATGGAGAGGTACGTGACACGAAGATTTTTAGGCACGTCTGCAAATAACAGATCAATGCCCGTGTAAACCTTTGGCCTGGCGTTCAATCGAGTACGGCCCGCTCCAACCTGTTGAGCAAAAATCCAAAGAAAAGTAAATGAGAAAATAGATATTGAAAACCATAGAATGAATGGATAAAATAAAAGAACGCCACACAAACCTTGGTTAGGAATTTTTGTATGCCCCAGTAGGCCGGAAAGGGAACCTTAGTCGTCATGAGATCCTCAATGAACTCCCCATGTCCATATTCTCAATCAAAGAGAGAGTAGATGGCCTCTACGAAAAAGTGGCGGATGTATACAGTGCGACGGCCTTCCTTTTGCGGGGTACGGAAGGAATGGTGACGCCACTTTGAGAAAGAGCGACAACATGATTAGGGGCCGGGACAGAAGGAGTGGTTGTTGGACTTCCAACGACGGTGGTGGCTGGAGAAGCAGTGTGTTGAACCGATGCCTTGTTGAAAGAATGAATAGATACTTGTGTAGAGGCATAAGTGGCAACCTTCTTACCCTTGCCTTTCACCGACACAATATTTTTTTCATTGGCAATAGGAGCTAGATTATCATCTTCTTCCGGCTTTTTCTTCAATTCAATCACCTCAGGGCAGAGCAAACGATGCTGCTCTAAAGGGGTTCTTCCACCTCGGGCACAAAACCACAGGAGCAATCCAAATACCAACCACCAGCCGCCAAATGCATGACTGAAAGCTTAACAAATTGCATATTTGTGTACACACGAACACTTGAGTTGTCGTCGACCCAATCTACAAGGAAATTCGGCAAGGACGAAGAAAGCACAACATCCTTCACAACAAGCTCACGGTGAATGTACCTACGAAATAAAGAACATTAGAAAAAGGAAATGCAATGGTATAAAGGAAACAAAATGAAGAGAGTGTAGACTACATGACGGGAAAAAATATTACCGGTAAGCAACGCGCTTGATAGCTTTGGGGCCTTCCTCAAACTGCATGAGATCGAGTTCCTTAATAAACTTCAAAAAAAATTGTCGTCAAAATACGTCTGAAATGCCTTCTCCCACGAAATGAGAACTATATATCGACATAATTGGCGGGTTGGAAAATATCCTCTGCAGAAATCCAGTTGACGTCGATGGAGCACTCATTTTCAAATGATGTGATCTCGGCCTCCAATCCCTTCTCCAACTATTATACGAGAAACCGATGGTTAGAAATGGAAAAAATAAAACGGAAGAAATCGAGAAAGAGAATGTATACATGTACTTGTGCCCAGAAAAAAGCTTTGTTGAGCCAGTTTTCGAGAACTTTCTCTCTGAGAAGAAGAGAAAAATGAAACTTGTTCTTGAATTTGACGTCGGCGGGGGAATTCCACCATCGAAACCACTTGGCCTTGAAGGAGGCATCCATATGTATAGTGGCCACCTTTTGAAGTTTCTCGATTGTCATATCTGTCACGAAAAAAGTGGAGAAGTGACAGTCAATTTGCAACATAAAAGAGTATTATATAAAAAAACATATAGAACAAAGAGAAATATATGAAAATGTAAAGAAAAATAAAAACACAAAAGAAGGCGAGACACCACGTGGAAGAAGGGTTCGCCGTTGTCCTTGTGGGCGACAAAAATAAACTTCTTGAAGTTTCGAGATCGAATGATTTTGATCACCCTATTCTGGGCTTTTGTCATAGCGTCCCAAATGTTAAGAGTAGATCGGAGAGCCTCGGGAGTGGCCTCACGGTACAACCTTGTTGTTGTATCTGTAGAGTTGGATAACTCTCTCTAAAACAAACAGAAAAAAATATAAGGAAAGGGCATCAAATGGAAAGAAAAAAATTCAAGAAAAATGAGGAGCAAAATTATCTTATACAATAATTTAATGAAGACGTCTAATATGAGGGGATACCAAGTAGGATTTGTATCCATTTTGGACTCGCACATCTTATAATTGGAGACGGAAATGAGGTTTTTGAACTCCTCTAGCTTCATCTTCCTAAATGTCCGGATGCGAAGCAACTTGGCGGGGAGGTTGTCTTTAACGTGATCATGCTTCGTGGACCTAAACAAAGAGAAATTAAGAGAGAAACAAAAAAACCGACAAAGGAACCAAAAAAATGCCAAAACTTACCAATTGATGTCATTATGACATTCAAGAAGACGGCGGTACAATTTCTTGGATCCAGGACAATACAATCAACAGAGATGTGCCAATCTTTGTCCAACGACTAATGTTTGGTGATGTGCCTCCATCAAACTGTCAACCGATGGTTCCCCTTCCCTACATAGAACATCTTGCTAGGAAAGTGAGTAAGGTCGGAGTCTTTTTGGAGCATGGCGTCGAACTTGTCATTGGCCTCCTGCCATAATGAACTCTAAAAGGTCTGGATGTCGTCGGAGATATGAAGGACTTCATCGAGATTGTTGTACGGAGACACGTACATGGCTCGATCACCATCACGGTAACCTATGACGAACTCATTTTCCAACTGAGCGACATTAACCTTGTTGATGGGCCGAACAAGAGAAAGACATTATAATCGGCACAATGGAATTGAGAAACGTGACTTACAAAGAGGTTTGATTCGAACCCGGTGAATCACGGCGTTGGAGTCTTCTTTCTATGATCTCCGTATTAAGAGCTCAGATTCATCTGGATTCGACTCAGCTAAAGGTCTAAGGGTGTTCGGTACAACCGGTACATCATTTTACAAGATAAATCATGCAAAAAATTAGGTAGACATCAAATATATCAACCATACAAGAATTTGTAAATAATGTTGGAGCACAAAATCCAAACAAAAAGTACTATGAATCAAACACCTCTCCTTGCAGACGATCACCAACAACCGGAACGTCTACCACGGGAGGCTCCAACTGGACGTCGTTGTCTTCTATCGAGGGCTCCTGTGATTGAGTAAGCTCCATGGATTGTGATGCTTGAACACATGAACCACAACTTTAACTCAAGGCATACATTCAGAACCACAACTTTGATACCTAACATGCAAAATTTCAAAAAATGGCCCCTACTCGCCCACCCTCTCGGTTTCGAGAGGCCCCCCAACCTAAATTTAGATGCACAATATTAACACCTAACATGAAAAATTTCAGAAAATGGCCCCCCCAACCTAGATTTTGAAGCACAACATTAAAACATAACTTGAAATTTTTAGAAAATGACCCCGACTCGCCCACCCTCTCGTTTCCGAGAGGGACCCCCCAACCGCAATTTATATGCACAACATTAATACCTAACATTAAAAAAATTAGAATATAGCCCAGACTCACCCACCTTCTCGTTCTGAGAGGGCCCCCTAACATACATTATGAAGCACAACATTAAAACATAACTTGAAAATTTCAGAATATGGGCCCCCAACCTAGATTTAGATGCACAACATCCACTCATAACTTGAAAATTTCAGAAAATGGCCCTGACTCACCCACCCTCTCGGTTCCGAGAGGGCCCCCAACATAGATTTTGTAGCACAACATTAACACATAGCTTGAAAATTTCAAAAAATGGCCCCCCAACCTAGAGTTAGATGCACAACATCCATTCATAACTTGAAAATTTTAGAAAATGGCCCCGACTCACCCACCCTCTCGGTTCCGAGAGGGCCCCCCAAACATAGATTCTGAAGCACAACATTGTTGAGTACAAAATCTTAGCACTTAAGGTGGCAGCCATACAAGCAGATTGAAGACACTGAAACTTGAAGAGCCACACCGAAGGAGCACTGGAGGAAGAAGAATGGAGCTACGTTTTCGAGAGACGTTCGGCCACGGTGTTAGGGTTTCGGCCACGGTAATAAGATCCCCTTCCACGGAGATAGAAGGAAAATGCACGGTCATAGGGCCCCTTATCCACGGCTATAGGACCATCAACGTTTAGTAAAGGAAATCTTAGGATTTTGGTTTAAGGACCATTATGTAGGAATATAAGAACGTATTATGAGGAATTTAAGGAGTATATAGGACTATGTTTACATTCTACTAGTATAATTCAACTAAGTACAAATCATTTTGATTCAAATCAATCAATTATGTAAGATTTGATTGATTCTAAAAAGGGATTTGTAATGTAGCCACGGCAAGGATATAGTGGAATCTTAAAGATACGAACATTAGAGTGGTATAACGGTTATAACCATTTGTGATAAGTACTATCTACAAACGTCATAGATAGGTAGATATTTAGGGAAATGGAGTTAACAACCACTCTAAATATAGATTTTGAGTTAGGTAGAAAAGACTATATAAAAGGAGCACTTTTAGGAGACTACACCTCATTTCAACACAACGAAGTTATCTTAAG